>WOXC01005864.1:157500-171973 GCA_011680675.1 Gymnobelideus leadbeateri | reverse complement strand
AATAACAGGAAGACAGTCTGAGTATTGGGCTGGTGTCCACAGAACATTTCAGTACCCAGAGGAAGATCTCAAAGGATTTTAGTAGATCCTCTATCTCCACAGAACATATGAAAAAAAAAACGGATAAAAATCACCAAAAAATAAGAATTTTCAAGTAATATAAAATCAACAAGGATTTATTAAAAAAAATTACTATGTGTCAAGTACTATGCCAAGCAGAGGGGACACAACGCCAAAAGAAGAGCCCCTTCTCTGGAGGAGTTCACAGTCTAATTAAGGAAAACACTATGGGGGGGTGGAGCCAAGATGGCGGAAAGAAAGCAGTAACCTCGCTGAGCTCCTCTGTCACTAAGTCCAAAAGGGTAAATCTGAGCAGATTCCGGAGTGACGAAGCCCAGTGGAAGACAGAGTGTGGCAGAATCCAGCACAGGAGGTTGCCCAGAGTGCCCGCACAGGTCGAGCGCATAGCGCGTGGGGTCAGCACAGCTCAGACCTAAGAGCAGGCAAGCAGACTACACCAGAGAGAGAAAAAGCCCCGACCTGCAGACTTACCAAGGACGAATCGCAGTCACCTCGCAGAGGGAACGGATCATTGGAGCCAGGTAGGAGAGTCGGGCCCCCAGTGGAGAGAGTGGCTTCTCAGGCTGCATTCAGCCCCCAGCCTGGAAATTTAGAAACTGCCTGCCTGTATGATACAGGGGCTGGACTGGCAAAGTAAATTCTAGCTGCTCAGATCCTCCCATCCCTCCTTCATGAAGCAGAAAACCCAAAGATAAGTCTCCCACCCAGACTGAAATCCCAAGTTAATGGAAATAGCCTCAGGCTTGAGAATCTCCAAGAAAGGGTGTAACTGAGAAAGCCAGGAATCTGAAGAGAAGAGAGGGAGGGGACCCAACTAGCCCCACCTCACCTCACCAACAAAAGCCTACTTATAGCCCAGGGGTATAGAGGCAGAAATCTGAAGTGGTCAGACTCAACCCCACCTACACATCTATATTCCTCACTGACTTCCCTGACTTAGCCATAAACTAGCCACCCAGAGGTATTCAAAGTCAAGGATCAGGCCCCAAACTCACAGCCTGAGACACTAAGAAACAGGAAGTCACAATGGGAAGGAAGGAAGCTGAAAAGGAGAAGGGGAAGGCAAGAAAGTCTATTCGAGCATACTATGCAGGGCAAGAACAACAAAACACACAGGACAATAGAGACTCTCTGCCCACACCAGAGACCACAGAAGGAAACATGATCTGGTCTCAAGCCCAAATAGCATTCCTGGAAGAGCTTAAGAAAAATTTTAAAGACCAAATCAGGGAGGCAGTGACCAACTTGGAAAAAGAAAATACCTCCCTAAAAAAGGAACTTCAAAAACTAACTGAAGAACATAATTCACTAAAAATTAGATACAATCAAACTGAAACTCAGAACTCTATGATGCAGCAGGAGTCAATCGAAAAAAACAAGATGATCGAAAAATTGCAAGAAAATGTAAAATATCTCACTGAAAAATAACTGACCTAGAGAACAGATCCAGGAGAGACAACCTAAGAATTATTGGTCTACCAGAAAGCCATGATGAGAAAAGCAGTCTAGACAACATCCTCCAAGAGATTGTCAAAGAAAACTGTCCTTAGGTCCTGGAATCAGAAGATAAAATAGCTATTGATAGAATTCACTGGACTCCTCCTGAAAGAGATCCCAAACTGAAAACTCCAAGAAATATAGTAGCCAAATTCCAGAATTATAAGATTAAAGAAAAAATTCTACAAGCAGCCAAAAAGAAACAATTCAAATATCGAGGAATTACAGTTAGGATCACACAGGACCTAGCAGCTTCTACATTAAAAGAGCGGAGGGACTGGAATTTGATATTTCGTAGGGCAAGAGAGCTAGGACTACAACCAAGGATTAACTACCCGGCAAAAGTGAGCATAATCTTTCAGGCAAGGAGATGGACGTTTAATGAAGTAAGGGACTTCCAGACTTTCCTAATGAGAAAGCCAGAGCTCAATGGAAAATTTGATCTCCAATTAGAAGACTCCAGAAGAACATAAAAAGGTAAACAAGGGTAACATAGACTCACACATGCAGAAGTGCACATACCCACACCCACAAACACAAGCTCATTACTTGGGATGCAACAAGAGCAAAATGTTCACATCCCTATGTGTGGAGCTGTAACTGTCAATATTTGAAATCTCTATGATTATCATGACCTGCAAAAGGGTTATACTTAGAGGGTGTGGGTATGAATGCACTAACATGGAGTCTAAAAAAAAAAAAAAGACTATTAAGGGGATCAATGGTACTGTAATGGGAAAAGGAAAGGATGAGCTAGGAAAAGGTAAAATATGCCATCTGAAGAGGCATCAAAACACACTATAGAAGAAGGGAAAGTAAGAGGGAGAGGAACATCATTTAAAAACTATTCTCACTGGTTCTGGTTCAAAGAAGGATCAAATTAATCAGTGAAGTTTAAGAATCTAACGTGAATAGACACATAAATTCATTAAATAGAGGAATTGGAGGGAGGGAGAGGAGCATTGTTTGAAATTTACTCTCATTGGTTTGGAATCAAATGGGGAGTAATTTACTCTGATAAGTATAAAAATTTGTTGTGTCCTATAGATAGTGGGAGGGTAAGGGGGGGTGAAAAGGAGGAGACTAAAGGGAGGGATTATAAGGGAGGGAAATAGTAGTAAGGGGAGAGGGTAGGTTAAGAAGGGGGGTCACTGGGTGGGAACACTGAGGGAGGGGGCGGTCAAAAGGGAAAACTTCAAGGAGGGGAAGGGAGAAGGAATAAACAAAAACATAAACAGGGGAGGGAATAGGATGGAAGGGAAGAGACAGATAGTCATCATTACTGTGAATGTGAATGGGATGAACTCTCCCATAAAACAGAGGCGGATAGCAGAATGGATTAAAAACCATAATCCTACAATATGCTGTCTTCAAGAAACACATTTGAAACAAAGGGATACGCACAGGGTAAAGGTAAAAGGTTGGAGTAAAATTTATTATGCCTCAGCTAAAGTAAAAAAGCAGGGGTAGCAATACTTATCTCAGATAAAGCAAAAGCAAAAATAGATCTAATTAAAAGAGATAAGGAAGGAAACTATATCCTACTAAAAGGCACCATTGAGAATGAAGCAATATCACTACTTAATATATATGCACCAAGTGGTATAGCATCCAAATTCTGATAGGAGAAGTTAAAGGAATTGAGAAGGAATAGATAGCAAAACTATACTAGTGGGGGACCTTAATCTCCCCCTTTGAATCGATAAACCCAAACTCAAAATAAACAAGAAAGAAGTTAAGGAGGTGAATAGAATCTTAGAGAGACTAGATATGATGGATTCTGAGAAAACTGAATGGGGATAAAAAGGAATTTATCTCTCCTCTCCTAGCAGTGATGGTACAGATTAAAAAGAGACCATGTACTAGGGCATAAAAACTCACAATCCAGTGCAGAAAGGCAGAAATAGTAAGCGTATCATTTTTAGATCATGATGTAAATAAAAATTATATGTAAATAAAGGGCCATGGAAAAGATAGACTAAAAACTAATTGGAAACTAAATAATTTAATCCTAAGAAATTGGTGGGTCAAAGAAGAAATTATAGAAACAATCAATAATTTCATTCAAGAGAATGATAATAATGAAACAACATACCAAAATTTGTGGGATGCACTAAAGGCAGTTCTCAGGGAAGTTTTATATCCCTGAGTGCATACTTAATTAAAGCAGAGAGAAGGGAGGTCAATGAATTGGACATGCAATTGAAAAAGCTAGAAAAAGAACAAATTGAAAATCCCAAATTTAGTACTAAATTAGAAATATTGAAAACCAAAGGTGAGATTAATAAAATTGAAATTAAGAAAACCATTGAATTAATAAATAAAACTAAGAGCTGGTTTTATGAAAAAATCAACAAAATTGATAGACCCTTAGTCAATATGATAAAAAAGAAAGAAGAAAACCAAATTATGAGTATCAAAAATAAAAAGGGTGAATCTACCTCCAATGAAGAGGAAATCAAAAAATAATGAGGAATTATTTTTCCCAATTGTATGCACACAAATATGACAATCTTAGTGAAATGGATGAATATTTACAAAATCACAAGTTGCCCAGATTAACTGAAGAGGAAGTGAATTACCCAAATAACCCCATCTCAGAAAAAGAAATCAAACAAGCCATCAATGAACTCCCTAGGAAAAAATCTCCAGGGCCAGATGGGTTCACTAGTGAATTCTATCAAACATTTAAAGAACAATTGATTCCAATACTCTACAAACTATTTGTGAAAATTAGTGAAGAAGGAGTCCTACCAAACTCTTTCTATGACACAAATATGGTACTGATTCCTAAATCAGGAAGAGATAAAACAGAGAAAGAAAATTATAGACCAATTTCCCTCATGAATTTAGATGCAAAAATTCTAAATAAAATATTAGCCAAAAGACTCCAACAACTTATCACAAAAATAATACACCCTGATCAGGTAGGATTCATTCCAGGAATGCAAGGATGGTTTAATATTAGGAAAACCATCAATATAATTGAGCATATCAACAACAAAACTAGCAAAAACCACATGATCATCTCAATAGATGCAGAAAAGGCTTTTGACAAAGTACAACATCCATTCCTATTAAAAACACTAGAAAGTATAGGAATAAATGGAGCCTTCCTTAAAATAGTTGCTAGCATCTATCTAAAACCATCAGCAAGTATTATATGCAATGGGGATAAACTAGAAGCCTTTCCAATAAGATCAGGAGTGAAACAAGGGTGTCCACTATCACCCCTCTTATTCAATCTGGTACTTGAAACGTTAGCAGTAGCAATTAGAGAAGAAAAAGAAATCAAAGGAATCAAATTAGGCAAAGAAGTGACCAAGCTGTCACTCTTTGCAGATGATATGATGATATACTTAGAGAATCCTAGAGAATCAAGTAAAAAATTACTTGAGACAATAAATAAATTTGGCAAAGTTGCAGGATATAAAATAAACCCACATAAATCCTCAGCATTCCTGTACATCTCTAATAAAACTCAACAGCAAGAGATAGAAAGAGAAATCCCATTTAAAGTCACTGTAGACATTATAAAATATTTGGGAATCTACTTGCCAAAACAAACCCAGAATCTATATGATCACAACTACAAAACACTTCTCACACAAATAAAAACAGATCTAAATAGTTGGAAAAATATCAATTGCTCGTGGCTGGGTCGAGCTAATATAATAAAAATGACAATTTTACCCAAACTAAATTATATATTTAGTGCCATTCCAATCAATTTACCAAAAAACTACTTTGTAGAGTTAGACAAAATAATAACAAAATTTATTTGGAAAAACAAACGGTCTAGAATATCAAGGGAATTAATGAAAAGAAATGCTAGGGAAGGTGGACTAGCTATGCCAGATCTTAATCTGTATTATACAGCAGCAGTCATCAAAACTGCTTGGTACTGGCAGAGGTGTAGAGTAGTGGATCAATGGAATAGATTAGGTGCAGGAGACCCAGCAGTTAATGAATATAGCAATCTATTGTTCGATAAACCCAAAGACCCCAGTTTTTGGGATAAGAATGCACTATTTGACAAAAACTGCTGGGAAAACTGGAATACAGTATGGCAGAAACTGGGCATAGATCACTATCTAACACCATATACCAAAATCAAGTCTAAATGGGTGCATGATCTAGGTGTAAAGGATGATACTGTAAGCAATTTGGGAAAGCAAGGAATAGTTTACCTGACAGATCTGTGGAGAGGGGAAGATTTTAGGACCAAACAAGAATTAGAGAGCATTATAAAATGCAAAATGGATAATTTTGATTACATTAAATTGAAAAGCTTCTGCACAAACAAAGCCAATGTAACCAAGATCAAGAGGGAGGTGGGAAATTGGGAAAGAATTTTTACAACCTGTGTCTCTGATAAAGGACTCATTTCTAAAATTTATAGAGAATTGAGCCAAATCTATATGAATACAAGTCATTCCCCAATTGAGAAATGGTCAAAGGATATGAATAGGAAGTTTTCAGAGAAAGAAATTAAAGATATCTATAAGCATATGAAGAAATGCTCTAAATCACTATTAATTAGAGAAATGCAAATCAAAACAACTCTGAGATACCACATCTCTCCAGTCAGATTGGCTAAGATGACAAAACAAGAAAGTGACAAATGCTGGAGAGGTTGTGGGCAAATTGGAACGCTAATACATTGCTGGTGGAGTTGTGAACTTATCCAACCATTCTGGAGAGCAATCTGGAATTATGCCCAAAGGATTATAAATAATTTCATACCCTTTGACCCAGCCATACCACTCCTAGGGTTATATCCCAAAGAGATCATAGTAGTGGGAGGAAGAACCATATGTACAAAAATATTTTTAGCAGCCCTTTTTGTGGTTGCAAAGAATTGGAAACTAAAGGAGTGCCCATCAATTGGGGAATGGCTAAACAAGTTGTGGTATATGAATGTAATGGAATTTTATTGTGCTATAAGAAACGAGGAGGTGACGGATTTCATAATTACCTGGAGAGACTTATACAAACTGATGCTGAGCGAGAAGAGTAGAATCAGAAGAAATTTGTATACAATCACAGACATACCATATCTGTGACGACCAACTATGACAGACTGGACTCTTTTCAGCAATGCAGTGATATAAGTTAATCCCGAATGACTCAAGAAAGTGAGAAATGTGCCATCCAGAGATATAACTAGAAAGAACTGAGCCTGAATCCTGATGGAAGCAAACTAAATGATCTTGTTCTTCTCATTGTTTGGTTGTACTTCTTCCTTACCATCTTTCATCCCACCTAGTACAATATGCCTTTGTAATTGGAATAATGTTTAATATGAATGCATTTGCAGACCCTATACTGTACTATATGATGTCATGAGGGGAGGGGGGAGGGAAGTAAAGGAAATTTGAAAATCAAGGAACTATGGAATTGAATCTTGTCAACTGAAACTAAACTAATAAATTAATTAAAAAAAAAAACACTATGCAAATAAACCATCCATTGGAGATAATCAGGAGAGGGAAGGTGCTGGCATTAATGGGGATCAGAATAGCTTCCTGGGTAAGGTGAGCTTCAGCTGAAACTTGAAGGAACTCAGAGAATCTGGGAGCTGAGGAGGGAAAGAATTTGAAGCATGAGGGAGAGCCAGTGGTAATCCCTAGAGGCTGTGAAGAACAGCAAGGAGGCCAGGGTCATATACCAGTGGAAGCAGTACTCACATGAATGAAATCATGGTCCCACTCACATATTAGAATGTAATCTATTGGGCGGCTAGGTGGCACAGTGAGTAGAACATTGGCCCTGGAGTCAGAAGGACCTGAGTTTGGATCCGGCCTCAGACACTTAACGCACAAACAAAAGACCTAGCCGTGTGACCTTGGGCAAGTTACTTAACCCCAATTGCCCTGCAAAAAAAAAAGAATGTAATCTATTAGTGTGAAAGATGAGATGCACCTGTCACATCAACTGTTAAAAATGTTATTAAGATATGTAATGAATACCAGCTTATTTGTACTTTATGTTAACTGAAGTTATCTTATTTCTGACATTGGTACAGTTAGAATCTAATGAGAGATGAACATTTCATCTTTCAATATTTAAGCTGAATCAGCTTTATAAATAGAAAAGACCCATGGTCCCTGAACCATTTCTAGAAGTTGTAGCCTGAACTTCCAAATGCCCTTTACATTCCACATAATCATCTTCATTCTCTTAATGAATAGCCTAGAAAAAATGTTTTCTGTAGTCAAAAAGATTGAGAGGTAACTCCAAAATAAACTATTCTTTTCTAAAAATCTGGCAAGCAGTTGAAAAGTATCATGGCGATGTGGGAAATGCAGAAATAATAACAGCCTATGTAGTAAAATGCCAGGAAGTAGACTGAGAAGAAACTTTTTTTAAAAATGAAGAGAAGGGAAAAGGAGTGACTTTGGAGGGAAAAAGTTCAGCCAGAGTTTAGAATAGGGGAACAGAACCGCAAACTTTGTCCAGGAAAAGAAAAAACAAAAACTTTAAAAATGGACAATCATTTTTAACTATTTTAAAGTGAATTTTTAAAAAAAGTTTTTTAAGAAGGTATTTTCCAATCACTAAACTCAACCTTTTCTGAAAATTTAAACCAACATTTCCTCCTTGTTAAATAATGTATTTTCCTCAGAAAAAAAGAAAAGAGAAACAAGTTTTCTCTGTACTGCCTTACTAACATGCAAGCTATATAGAAGAGTGGAAAAAATATTATGCATCGGTCAAGGGTTGGGGGAAACTGAATTCAAGTCCCATCTGTGATGTTTTACATATATGTATTTTTCATATGCATAAGTATCTTTTTCATCTATCTATCTATCTATCTATCTATCTATCTATCTATCTATCTTTTTCTCACCTCTATACTGGTCTGCTGATCTATCATATATATGTAAGATACCCTAAAATATTAAAATAAGACTTTTGTATTTTGACCCAAGTGGCTTTAAATTCTCCCTCCTGGTCTACATGAAGGTCTACATTTAAGATCACAAAGGTATATAGAAAAGTCAAGAGCACTATCCCAACTAATATGCTTTTCAGTTTGTTTCAGTTAATAAGTCACACTCAATGATAAGGATTTCTCCCCAAATAACTACCTCTCTTTCATGTTTTGGAATCACTCTTTTGAGGTCATTCTTCAAAGCAACAGTCAAACATACCTGTTGGAACTTTTCTCTTATAATAAAACATCAGTTTCATAAGACAATCAACTGAGGGAGGGGATGACAATTTAAAAAGCAGGCTTCCACTCTGAGCAAGTAGTTATCAGTGGGAATCTAAGACAATCACTACAGAGGTTCTGAACCAGGGCACTTTTCAATATGAAAAAAATATTTTGATAACTGCATTCAAAATAGCTGGTTTCTATTTTATTTTATTCACTTAAAAACACGATTCTGAAAATGGCTCTGTAGACTTCACCAGACTGCTCAAGGGGTCTCGGTCTCTCTCTCTCTCTCTCTCTCTCTCTCTCTCTCTCTCTCTCTCTCTCTCTCACACACACACACACACACACACACACACACACACACACACACCTGTGCTAAAGGAGGAGTTTTCTTCTTTTGAAAGTCTGAAGTCACTCACCTGTGATAAGAACCAAGTACATTTGTTATGATTTATGTCTGCCATTATGTTCATTTTAATGTCAATAAGGGTGGTATACATATATGTATAGGGAGGTGTTGTGTGTTGCCCATGTAGGTTATGTGTCTATCCACCTGAGTCTATCCAGATATGGCTCCCAGGGAGACAGTTCTAGAGTTTCCTCTACCCACTCCTCTCTAATATAGACTTTGAATTATCCTTGGAAAGGAAGCAAGAGACTAATGTTAGAGACTGGCCCCTCATATTTTCTCAGTATTCTAGCCACCTCTGCCCAACCCTACCTCCATACAGGTGTGGAACACTGAATAATGGATCTCCACCAATGAAGATTCCCATGTAGATGAATACTGAAGCATAGATTACAGATGTAACAATTATTTTACTTGGTTCTTCCACAGAGATTATAGATGCTGTAATTCTACCTTTAAGAGTAAAATGGAGTGTTACAGAAAAGACAATTTCGACTAGCAGTTGGAAGTTGGTTGAAAAATGTTTTACTTTCATGTGTTTCTCCTATGAAAGGGGGTAATATATGTATTATCTGTTATCTGTGAGGCTCTATGAAGAATCCATGGAGAAGATAAAGAAGAAGAAAGTAAAGAGAAATTTCTTATTTGTCAGAATTAATTTAAGTGGCATATTATAAAGAAGCATTAGAAAGAAAATTATGTGAGAAAATCTGAGGAGCTGGCAAGTGCATTATATTCTGGGATATGTGAAAAGAACATAACAGAAAAGAACTAATTTATTTCCTAAGAGACTATCTTGAGGAAAAATAGGAAGATTCTTAAGAGATTAATAGTCCTGTTAGAGACATGATTTGCAGTTACTGAAAGTATATTCATATTTATTTGGTTTGTACCAATTAATTTTTAAATAATAATGTTTTGTTTTCCCCAGTTACATGCAAAGACATTTTTTAAACTTTTTTTTAAGTTTTTAGTTCCAAATGTTCTCCTTCCTTCCCTCACTTCTCTCCTCCCTGAGACAGTAAGTAATTTGATATGGGTTATATATGGGAAATCATGTAAAACATATATCCATATTAATCATGTTGAAAAAGAAGACACAGAGCCAAAGGGGGAAAAATGGAGAGAGACAAAGAGACAGAGAGAGAGAGGAAGAGAGAGAGAGAGAGAAAGAGAGACAGAGAGAGACAGAGAGAGTGACAGAGACAGGGACAGAGAGACAGAGAGAGAGATACAGAGAGAGACAGAGACAGAGAGAGACAGAGACAGAGAGAGGGAAATAGCGTGCTTTGATTTGTATTCAGATTAATATTTTTTTCATCTTGAGACATTACTGTGTACAATGCTGTCCTGATTCTGCTCAATCCATTTTCACGCAAGTTGTTCAGACATTCTGCAACTGACAGGCATCTCCTCAACTTCCAATTCTTTGCCACTACAAAAAAGAGCTGCTATAAATATTTTTTGTACAAATAGGTCTTTCCCTCTTTTTTATCTTTCTGGAATATAGACCAAGTAGTGGTATTGCTGGGTCAAAAGTATATACAGTTTTATTACCCTTTGGGTATAGTTCCAGATTGCTCTCCAGAATGGGAGGATCACCTCACCTCCACCAACAGGGCATTAGTGTCCCAATTTTCCTATACTCCCTCCAATATTTAGCATTTTCCAGTTCTGGAATTTGGTGTCCAGGATTTCCAGTTCTGGAATTCCAATCTGGCTAATTAAAAGAAATAATACAGTTATTAAAACAATAAAAACAAACTAATAAAACCTCAGCGTCGTTTTAATATTCATTTTTCTAATCAATAGTGACTTAGAGGATTTTTATATGACTATATCTAGCTTTGATTTCTTCATTTGGAAACTGCCTATTTATGCTCTTTGACAATGGGGAAATTTTTATATTTTTACAAAATTGACACAGTTCTCCATATATTTGAGAGATAAGGCCTTTATCAGAAATTTTTATTGTAAAAACTGCTTCCCAGCTTTCTGCTTTCTTTCTAATCTTGCTTGCATTGGTTTTGTTTGTGCAAATCCCTTTTAATTTAATATAATGGTGGGGTGGGGGGGGGGCAGAGCCAAGACGGCAGAGTAGAAACAGCACTTCCAAGATGCTCTGCCCCACAAAACTTCCAAACAATGTGAAAGGGGACTCTGAACAACTTCTGGAAACCCAGCACCCACAGAATTACACAGAGAAACTAACCTCCCACTGAGGAGAACCCAGCAGCCCTGCAGGGAGCGGCAAGCACAGCTCTCTCAGAGCAGGCAGGACAGTGCACTGGAAACCAACAGTGCAGTGCTTTGGGAGCTAAGCTCAGGTCCATGTGAGCCTTGGTTTTAGCCCTAGGGCAGCTGGGCCAGTAGCCGGCTGGAGGGACCCCAGAACACCAGCAACTGTGGTGATTCCAGAATTATCAGCACATATATGCCTAGGACAAAGTGAGAGGTTAGTGCCCTATGGACTTAGGGACCAGTATTTGGGGAACCCTTAAGCTTCCTCCCCTGGGGGCGAAAAGCTGCTGAAGAAATACAGCACAGAAGCCATTTTGCAGTGCCAGTGGCAACTCTAGCTCCTGGTCTGTGAACTGTACAAAGATCCAGCAATCAGTCTGGGGGTTAATCACTCTTGCTGTAAACTGCCTGGATCTGGATTGTGGTCTGGGGGGGAAGTTTGGGTTGAGTATCCAATTTGCCAGAGCAGGTGGAGGCTTTACAGAGGCCACCCAACCTGTGGAAGTTGTGAAGACCCCATGTTTGGGACAGAAGCTCTCCTGTCAGGTGGCAGAGTTCTACTGTGGCAACAAGCCCCAAAATCAAGCAATTAAGTGGCAACATGCCTAGGCAAAAGAAACGAAATAAACAGAAAAATTTGACATTGGACTCCTATTTTAGGGGCAAAGAGGATCAAAGCATGGAGGAGGACTGTGAGGTCAAAGCTCCTGCACCAAAAGCCCCAAATGAAAATACAAGCTGGCTACAGGCCATAGAGGACCTTAAGAAGCAGATAAGAGGGGCGGCTAGGTGGCGCAGTGAGTAAGAGTGCCGGCCTTGGAGTTGGGATGACCCGAGATCAAATCCGGCCTCAGAAAATGAGCACCCACACATAAAATAATTACTAGCCATGTAACCTTGAGCAAGTTACTTAACCCCAATTGCTTAAAAAAAAAAAGAAGCAGATAAGAGAAGTGGGGGAAAATTGGGAAGAGAAATGATAAAGATGCAAGAAAAGTGTGAAATGACAGTCAACAGCCTGACTGAGGAAAATAACACCTTAAAAATAGACTAACTCAAATGGCAAAAGAGGCTCAGAAAGGAAATGAGGAGAAGAATGCCTTAAAAAGCCAAATTTGCCAGATGGAAAAAATAATCTCAAAAGCTCAATGAGGAGATTCATTCCCTCAGAGTTAGACTGGAGCAAATGGAAGCTAGTGACTTTATGAGAAATCAAGAAGCTGTTAAACAGATCCAAACAAATGAAGGAATAGAAGGCAATGTGAAATATCTCGTGGGAAAAACCACTGACCTGGAAAATAGATCCAGGAGAGATAATTTAAAAATTATTGGACTACCTGAAAGCCATGATCAAGGAAAGAACCTAGAAATCATCCTTAAAGAAATTCTCAAGGAAAATTGCCCTGAGGTGTTAGACCCAGAGGGGGAAATAGAGGTTGAAAGAATCCACAGATCGCCTCCTGAAAAAGATCCCAAAAAGAAAACTCCCAGGAATATTATAGCCAGGTTCCAGAACTCCAAGATCAAGGAGAAAATACTACAAGAAGCCAGGAAGAAACAATTTCAATAATGTGGAAACACAATCAGAACAGCACAGGACCTGGCAGCTTCTACACTGAGGGATTGAAGGGCATGGAATATGAGATTCCAGAGGGCAAAAGAGCTGGGATTGAAGCCAAGGGTCACCTACCCAGCAAAACGGAGTATCTTGTTTCAGGGGAAAATATGGTCATTCAGTGGAATAGAGGACTTTCAAGCATTCTTGATGAAAACAACAGAGTTGAATAGAAAATTCGACATTCAGACACAAGAAGATGCTTGAGAAGGTAATCAAGGAAAAGAAATCAAAAGGAACTTATCAAAGTTGAACTATTTACATTCCTACATGGAACAACAATAACTGTGTCTGATTAAACCTTTCTCATTATGAAAATAATTGAAGAAGGGTATATGGGCATATGTTTACAGGTACACATGGACAGAGGGCAAAGGTTGAATTTGATGGGAAGGGATGATTCTTAAGGGGTGAAGTCAAGAGGTGAGAGAGGAAAGTGGTAAGAGGAGATGGGGAGAGACAGGGTAGGGTAAACTATCTCATGTAGAAGAAGCAAGGGGAAGTAGTTTCAGGGGAGGGGAAGAACAGGAAGGCAAAAAGGCAAAACCATATTCTCATTGAAGTTGGCTCAAGGAGAGAATCACATACATACTAAATGGAATATCTCACCCTGCAGGAGAGTAGGAGAAAGGGGGATGAGAGGGGGGAGGATGGATGGGAGGGCATTCTTGGGGGAAGGGAGTTTGGAAGTACCCACTATCAAAGAGGGACAGGATCAAAGTAGGGAATGGACCAGGTGGGAGGTGAGATGGGTGGGAGGGAAATATAAGCAGTCTTTTACAATATATCTACTATGGTAATGTTTTGCATAGCTATACATGTACAACACATGCTGAATTGCTTATCTTCTCAGAGGGAGTGGGTGACAAGGGAGGAAGGGAATGGATATGAAAATCGAAGTTTTAAAATTAAATGTTTCATAAGATGTCCAGGCATTGGGGCTCAGAGATTCACCTTGCTATAATAGCAAAGTCGAAGGGGGTATGGGAGAGGATATGGGAGAAAGCAGATTGGATGAGGGGATATGTAGTGGGACTGCTATTCTGGGGTGGTGGGTAGGGAAAAAATGGGGGAAAGAGTGTAACTCAAAATTTGGTGGAAATGAATTATGTAAACCAGAAGTTAATAAAGCATTTGTTTAATAAAAAATTTAATATAATCAAAGTTATCTACTGTATATATAGTAATGCTCTATCTCTTATTTGGTCATAAATTCCTCCCTTCTCCTTAGATCTGACAGGTAACCTAGTCTTTGCTTTCCTAATTTACTTATATTATCACCTTTTATGTTTCTACCACTTAATTTTTTTTTGGAGGGGGAAGGTGAGGCAATTGGGGTTGAGTGATTTGCACAAGGCCACAAAACTACTAAGTGTGTCAAGTGTCTGAGACTGGATTTGAACTCAGGTCCTCCTGCCCCAACCAGTTAGTCTTTGTGTAACCTTTATATATATATGTGTGTGTG